>JAJGRW010003858.1:0-11343 GCA_025461045.1 Carex parvula | reverse complement strand
CCAATCTTCTGCTCCTCTTTCTAAATAATTACGCAATAAATTTTATTTGGTTTTTTTCTTGAAACTATTGTAGACTTGTAGCTCAAATTGAATACTGATACATTATTAGATCCACGTATTTCAGGGTTTTTCATCTATATCAGTGACTGCACCAATATTGTATTTAATTATGTCGGTGTGATCAACCAGAATCGATTTTTTTAAATTAGAACATTCAGCATATTGTCTCTACAAGTTCGACACAGAAAGATTGCAATCGCCGCTTGATCACAAGCCGATATCATAGTTAAGGTTGCCTAGTCTGTGAAGAGCTCATTTGCTCAAAGGAATTGAATCCTTGTCAATAGCCTTGTAAATTTCGATATTGCATCAAAATTTCGATTTGCTGTAACTGTAAAGAAAATCTTAATACATTTCTATTGAATTAATCAACTTGATTTAACAACTTTATTGGACGAAACATTGAATGGTAGGAATAACCCCCTCGTTATAAAAAAAAGGGACAAATTCTTTTGAAGAGATCGCCCCGCCCTATCATCAAATCCAACATGGAGGCGTTTCTAAACTCGTTCATATACATTGAAGGCGCAAGTGTTACTTATTTATTGGATCATAATCAACGTTGAGCATATAGTAATATAATTATAAATTGTATATTGTCGTATATGATCATCATATTAAATAATTTAATATGAAATTAAGATATTAGACAATTTATGTATTTAATATGATGTGATTCATAAATATATAGATAATTTAACACAAGATCAAATCATCGATGGACTGATTCGAGATTTGCAATTCAGAAAACTGTCTTTCCAGAGAGCCCGTGCGGCCATAACTGCGGTCCAGTATGGCCACACAAATTGTTGCGGTCAGGCCTGGCCACACGAATTTGTGCGGCCAGGCATGGCCAACAAATTTCAGACTTGGAAAGTTGGGCTAAAAGAAAGGCGGTTCGCGGCACAATCGACTTGGTTTGTACAGCCGCACTAAATTTCGTGCATCCGCACGGCGCGGTCTGGAAGTGCAACTCCATACAAGGATGAGTCCCCAAGGCACAAGAAATGAACAACTCAGTTTTTGAACAGCCGCAACTTTACAGATCTGAGTGTTTTCTCTTCTTCTTCCACCATCAAAGAAAGAGAGGAGGGCTCTATTAAGAAAATTGGAAATGATATCTCAAGGGCCACGTATTGTTATCTGGAAGATCTATTCCTACGACCATATGAAGAAACCGACAAGAAGGACTTCTTGCCATTAGAGTCTAGTCTCGCGCTCACGGAGACGGTAGGCTAATCTCTCAAGGATCGAGTTATTCCATGGAAACATCCATGGATCAAGTATTATGTTCCGTATTTCAGATTTAAGTTTATGGTTGGCTTTTGGCATAGGAACGGTCCGTAGGTTAAGGTGGAGAACTGTTTCTCCTTTTTTCGGAATGTAAGTGTTTAATCATAGATAAAAATGTAATTATTGATCTCTAGATAAAGGCGTAACTGCTTGGCCTTATGATTCCCTAACAGTTGGGTCGAACCAAAACAAAATCTTTACCAGTGTGTTATTGAATTCATGTTTGTTCATTGTAGGTAGCTAGACCCCATTTATCTTTAACATTGGCCATGTACTCTCATCATGGAAGGTACTGCTTCTATCCTCCAACCAGTGTAAATTGTAAGTTTCTGAGCAGCAAAGTCCTAAAAGATGCATTAATTTCTATGTGAGTACTAATTCAAAGTTTGAAACTAAGAACAAAGATGTAAAGTTGTAACCATATAAGAGAGAATAGCAAAGACGACAGACTGAAGAGGAATGAGAAAGAAGGGATCGCGAGGTTCTGAGTTAGATTTGTTTCTATTATTTTCAGGCTTCAAGCCAGGAGTAATTAATTGGTGTAGAATACTGAGGACAAGAGATTTAATAGTACTATAGTGCCCCCAAGTAGCCCCTTAATTGTGGATCCACATCTGATCCCTTAGGATGTGCTCTACAAATTTAAAGGGAAGAAAAGGGGAGGGAAGGGAAAGAGTAAAGGAAAGAGCTACCCTCTAAATCGGGATGTAAAGATTGGAGGGGAACTCTATCATTTTTGTGTCTTGGTTCCCCTTTCTTCCCCTTGGCTCCCCTCCAAAATTTAAGGTTGTGGAGCAAGTAAACATGTTTGGGCAATCCGGTCACCTCTTATTCCCCTCCCCCCCCTCATCTCCCCTCTTCTGGAGCACAACCTTACTATATTCTATTGGAGATCCTATATCAATATCATGACTTATTGTGTGTCACCTCTGCGGCTTCAATTTAAAATTCAAATGCGTTCCATTAGTTCATTCAACCGGTCTGCAACCAAACCAGAATTTTGAAAACCAGAGTATAATTAATTATATAACATGTTATTAATTAATTAACTAAACTAAACTAATAAAACTGAAAAATCCAACTGTTTGTTCTAAAATTCACTGGTTCGGTCCAAAACCAAACAATCCGAACCGAATGCACATCTCTCGTGAAAATCAGGGGTGGACCCAAGTGAGCGTGGGGGCAGTTAGTCTCCCCGGATTTTGAATTTTTGTAGAAGATATACCAACTCATAAAATTTCTCTCCCCCTGAAAATAATTTTGATCCCCTTTGGAAAGTTCAAAGTCCTAATTTACCTGAATTATTTATGATTGTATGTACAAATTAAGTAAGTTAATATTTTTCTTTTCTTTAGATTTGTCAATCAGAGTATTAATTAGGATTATCTAATGGGTTTGAATCTGATTCGTTATTTACATTTTCTCTGATGAAAATTTTGAATCCACTCCCAGTGAAAATGATACAGCTATGTGTTATGTCGATATTAAATTTTTTATTGTCATATTATGTATTATTCTTCAGCGTGTTGCAAGTTGCAAGAAGAAAAGTCTGTATTTTATTTCATTTTGTTATGCCTCTTGTTATAGGGTCGACATCAGAAAGAAAGAGGGAAGGGGAAGAAACAAACTAAAATGAAATGTAAGGAAGGAGGTGAACTTTTGCATTTCAATTTCAAAATAGAGGTGTACAAAAATACAAAATTTTCTCAAGTTGTGTGTCTCAACCTCCCCCTCCCCGTTTCCAATTTATAAAATATAATGTCGATAATTGTTCATATTCACTAGGCAAATTAAATCAGCGAAAGCAGTGGGGTGCGCACCGATCACCATTGAAGCTATAGCCCTGAGAGAGGCCCTAAAGTTGGTGCTCAGTCTTGGCATTAATGAGTGCTCTTTCTGCTCAGATTGCCTCCTTCTGGTAAAGGCTGTCACTGCGATGTCTCCCCCTGCAGATATGGATTGGAGGGCAAGTGTGGAACTTATTCAGGCAGAATCCTTTCTTTGACTGCTACCATATAAATCAGAATGAGTTGGCGGATAGTTTAGCAAAAAAGGGTAGAATTGAAGGTTGGGATGGTACTGGTTTTACTTTTCCTTTGTTTGCAAAAGAATAGAATGAAGAATGTGTGATAGGACTGAGGTTTTGTTACTTATTCAGAAGGGTCCTTGAAAGTCTGTAATTGCTGTTTACGGGCTTTTATGAAACAAAAAAAAAAATTTAGTCAGAAAATTAACTTAAGAGAGGAGCAAAGTCAGAAAATTTGTTTTTTTTTTAAACAAGTGACGACCTGACCTATCAAATTTGAAGGTCAGACTTCTTTTTTCCGGTCCTACGCTGATCAAGCGGCCATAAACTTCCTCAAGCAAGGTCAATAGAAAAGTATTCCGGGCCATGTAATGTGGATGTCCTGATAAATCCAACGGCAGGGGCGGGTTTCAGCCGATATTTTTATTAAAACCCCCAAAAAAAAACAAATTATCAAATCTGCTCCCACTTCAAAATTATAATTATTTCTACCCTAACCGCCCGTGGACTGGGCGGTCCACTTTTCCCACCAGACCGCCCAGCAGCCGGGCGGTCCACTTTCGATACCTGACCGCCCAGCGCCCGGGCGGTCCACTATGAAATTTTTTTTTTTATAAGGTTTTATGTTTTAATTTGTTTGAATGTTTTATATTAATTGTTGTAATGATTTGTTTGAATGTTTTTATATTAAATTGTTGTAATGATTTTTGAATGTTTTATATTAAATTGTTGTAATGATTTGTTTGAATGTTTTATATTAAATTGTTGTAATGATTTTTGAATGTTTTATATTAAATTGTTGTAATGATTTGTTTGAATGTTTTATATTAAATTGTTGTAATGATTTTTGAATGTTTTATATTAAATTGTTGTAATGATTTGTTTGAATGTTTTATATTAAATTGTATGATATATATTTATTATTTGTTGACGATTATATTTTTATAATTGACGATTATTTTTATATGTTATGTAATTGTGTAGTTTTAATATAATTGATTAGTTTTATATTAAGTTTGTTAATGTTTAAATGTTCTAAATGGTAATCTAAATAGTAAGTCTAAACAATAAAAGTAGGTAATCTAAATGGTAAGTCTAAACATGAAACATAACAGTCCAAACATGAAATATAATAATCCAAACTAAAATACTAGAAACCTATCAAACTGAAATACTAGAAACCAATCAAACTAAAAAAAATATAAAAACCCTAACGGCGACGACGAGGGCGAGGTCCGGAGAGGTCCAACCTAGTAGGTGCATGGCGCTCTCTCTGCGACGGCGGACGCCTCTGGTGAACCTCATCCACCTGCATGTCATCGTGTACGTCCTCACGCGCCCATGGGTCCGCCCCCAGGTGTAATGCATGCTCCCCATGGATCCCCGCCTGTGTACGCAACACCCACGGATCGGCCTCCCAAGTAGGAGGATACGTGGCCGGAGGCGGTGTGCCAAATATAGCAGCGGCAAAGCCATCTGCAGTCTGTGCCCCACTCCCACTGGCCTCGCCGTCGTGCTGTCTGGGCTCCATATACTGCGGTCGGTGGGAGCTAGCTGGCTCCCATCCGCCCTCATCTGGAGCTAGGTCATCCAAAGAGAAAACGGCGGCGGCGGCGGAGGCAGCTCTCTCGGCGGCGGCGGCGGCAGCTTCATCCTGCATGTAAACAATGTTAAATTAAAGACATAGAAGTAACGAGTAAATTAATTAAATAATGAACTTTTGCTACCTCGGTATGCTGCACGGGAACTCCATGCTCGTTGTAGTACGCGTTCCACGCGTTGTTGTTCAACACCCATTGGTGGATCGCCCAACCCGAGTCATCATCTGCAGAAATGAAGATAAATTAATAATAATGATCTTTTGGAGAGACACTTAATAATGATCATTTGTATGACATATTATTACCTGCAGGAGGTGGCGGCATCTCCGCAGCGTAGATAGGGGCTTCCAGGCTGCTCCGGATCTGGTGGTGGGGCCTTTATCTCGCGCCAATTGATGTCCTCCCCGGCATCGTGCAACATACCAACGAGGCGCCCGTCCCAGCCAGAGTCCTCAACGATCGGTGCACTGTGTTGGAGCATTTGACATCCTATCGCTCTCCAACTTCTTCTCGCCATGCACACCAAGCTGTGTGCCACTCCTCTAATAGCGGTCAAAATCTGCACACAATGTATTTTCATTATTATTATTAGAAGATGAATAAATAACTACAATTTTTTAAGCATGTCAGTTTCATTTAAACATACCGAACGAGCATGGATCGGACCGAAAGGCAAGTAAGTCCTAGATCCGTCACCCTCACCCGTGAGTCTCCGTCGAAGAGCATCACCATAGTCCCCCTGTAGATAAACCGTCGGCATGCCCCATCTCTGGTACCAGACTAAATACCGCAATCTCCAAGGCCCGACCGGCATAGGGGCATCTGGAGCTGGAGGCGGGGTCCATAAGTGAAACTGGGGTGATGCAGCACGCTGGTAATGCTCCCAGAAACGCGTGCTCCAGTCGACTTTGGGCTTGTTGTGTTTAGTGCTGCAATATAAATTAATTAGTAACGTGTATGGCTGAGCAAGTAATAAAATAGGGAAACAATAAGGCAGTGGGTAGTTACCTGTGCAGCTGGGTGGTCCGCTGCTCGCCCAACTCTGGAAAATCAGGGACATAGGCATCCAAGCCAAACTGACGGGGCACTCGATCAGGATAGTGATACTCAACTATCCAGAAGCATACGCACGGCCCCCGATAAAACGAGAGAGGTCTCTGCTCTAATGTCAGCGGGCACAGAAGGCCCCGATCGTAGAACACACGATAGGGGTACCAGGTGACGCTCGCCTCGTGAAGCATCTGGAGCTGGCCCCGGACATACGAAATCCCCACGGTCCTCCCTCTGCCCGTGTCCTCGTACGTGAGGGGAGTACTCCATATGGCACCGTACCCCGGACGTCTCTCGGGGTCATCTCCCATCCATAGCCCCTCCTGAGCTGGAGGAACAGGCCGACACACCGGTAGATGTGACCAGGACCACTGCTGGAGTAGAAGAAGTGGTCCGGTAATCTGCCTGTTCGTCGCCTAAATTTTGGACATGCGATGCATTCTGGTAAATATGGAACCATAATATATGTAATAAAAAAATTAAAATATTTGTACAAACTTACCAGACAAGCATGACACAAGCCCCGGTATAAGTGAGCGAGCACGGCTCCACCCCAATTCCACCTCGACGGCCGCTGAATGTCCCTCAGCAGAGAGAGGAACATAATCGGGACTGCGTCACCACTGGAATCGACAAACATGACGCTGCCACATAAATCCAAGACAAACGCCCTCACGTACCTGCAATATAAATTAGAAACATAAATAACTACATTTTTTGTTCAATCCATAACATATTTTAATTTGCAACTGTTTGTGATTACCTCAGAACAGCCTGCTCGTCACGTGTCTGGGGGGTGATCCTACGCCGGTGGAAGTATCTGCGGAGCGCCGCAAGACTGATGCAGTACTGTGAATACCGGTACTCCTCCTCCTCCTCTCCTTTCTTCTTCTTCTTCTTCTTTTGCAAGTCCGACGGAGCGGCCCCCAGCAGCTCCGGTATCATGTGCATCAGGTCTGGATGGTCTGAGACACCACCGATGGGGTCGCCGTCTATCCGTAAACCCCACAAGGCGCTGACATCACCTAGTGTGACTGTCATCTCCCCAACCGGAAGGTGAAATGTATGCGTCTCCGGTCGCCATCTCTCCACTAGACCGCAAACGAGGGCCTGATCAATATCACAGTGAGGCATGATGGCCAACTGATACAACCCCAGACGAAGGATGCACTGCTCCATCAATGGGTGACGGACGTATGGTATCTCGGGGGTGCGATGCCTCACTGTCATCATCGTCGTGTCCTGCATTTTACAATTATTTCAATATAAACGTCTAATTAAATAATGCTATTTAAATTAGGAATACAAAACCAACGTACCTCCATAGATGCAAGTGAGACACGGTGCCTGACATGTGGGATCCACAGAAGAGGACTAAACGTGTCAGGATGGTGAGGGGGATAATCTCCAAAGGGAGCATCTACACCGGACGACTCTGCACCGGATGCCTCTGCACCGGATGCCTCTGCACCGGATGACTCTGCACTGGATGCCGCTGCACCGGATGCCTCAGCATCGTGATCATGTGAACTCTCCCCCGTCTCCAGAGGGGCATCCCATGCACGTCCCCGTCTAGTTCTGACCATACTATATTTCAATAAACAGAAGATTTTATCTTACAAATCCTGATTTATAAACCCTAACTTATAAACTCTAATTATGTCAACCCTAAACCCTAATTTAGGAATTCAACCCTAATCTAACAATTCAACCCTAAACCCTAATTTGATTCATAAACCCTAATTTAACCCCTAAATTCTAATTTAACCCCTAAACCCTAAATTAACAATTCAACCCTAAACCCTAATTTAACAATTCAACCCTAAATTAACAATTCAACATAATTTAAACAATTCAACCCTAATCCTAATTTAACAATTCAACCCTAATTTAAACAATTCAATCATAAACCCTAATTTAACAATTCAACCATAATTTAACAATTAAATCGCGACAGGAAAATCAACAACCCGCACATGATAATTAACAATTCAACCCTAATTTATAAACTTCAGTTTTGTCAACCCTAAATCCCTAAACTACAAACTCATACCGGAAACTCTAATTTTGAACAATTCAATCGTTTCGGGAAAATCAACAACCCGGACACGATAATTAACAATTCAATTCTACCAATCGTTCCAATGCCAATACAAGATACAAAATATAAATTAAAAAAATTATTTAGAAACTTACCCGAAAATAATCAGACTGTCGCCGAGATGGCCGAAATTAGGGTTCGGGTGAGAGAGGAAGAGGGAGGAAGAGAGAGAGGAAGAGAGAGAAGAGGAAGAGGGAGAGGAAGAGGGAGGAAGAGAGAGAGAGAGAATGGCAGAAGAGAGAGAGAGAGGAAGCTCTAGAGAGAGAGAGGAAGAGAGAGAGAGGAAGAGAGGGAGAGAGAGAGAGAGAGAGAGAGAGAGCTCTAGAGAGAGAGGAAGAGAGGGAGAGAGAGAAGAGGCTGGGGTGGTGGTTCGGGCGGCGACGCGGCTGGAGGCAGAGGCGAAAGAGAGGCAGATGGGAGCGGTCTGCTCCCAGCGGACCGCTTTTAAAAAAAAAAAAAATTTCATAGTCGACCGCCCAGCTGCTGGGCGGTCAGGTTTTAAAAGTGGACCGCCCGGGCGCTGGGCGGTCAGTTGTCGAAAGTGGACCGCCCGGATACTGGGCGGTCTGGTGGGAAAAGTGGACCGCCCAGTCCACGGGCGGTTAGGGTAGAAATAATTATAATTTTGAAGTGGGAGCAGATTTGATAATTTGTTTTTTTTTGGGGGTTTTAATAAAAAAATCGGGGATTTCAGTGTTATTAAAAAATGACTAAGTCACCCTCATGATTCTAATATTTTTAATGAGGGATGCTTCTATGGACATAAGGACCTATTTGTAAAATGAATATATTTTCATTTTCAAAGTTCAAACAGTCGATCCGACCGTTCAACATTATCTCCATATTAAAATGTACTTGGAGGTCAAATTTACATTTTTTTGAATTTTTTTACTATTTATTAAGTATTTTACAAAACTAGTCAAATTCAGACCATTGAATTTTGTACCCATCTTAATAAATAGTAAAAAAATTCAAAAAAATGTAAAATTTTACCTCCAGGTACATTTTAATATGGAGATAATGTTGAACGGTCGGATCGACTGTTTGAACTTTGAAAATGAAAATATGCGCATTTTACAAATAGGTCCTTATGTCCATAGAAGAATTTGCCTTTTTAATTATGTATATTAAAATTTAATTGAATTATTTGTTTCTTTAAGTTTGTATATAGCTTAGCTCCCCTATAAATTATCAAATGTTTACTTCTAACTTAGTGGTCAAAGTTGCTTATTGAGTTATGGGAGAACTTTGAGTTCAAATCTCATCTCCCACAATATATATTTTTACATTTTATTGTCTAGCCTCCTCTATCTAAATTTTCTAATTCCGCCCCTGGTCAATGATTGTGATCAAAAGATGAAATTTTAAATTGAATATCAGGTCTTCGATCAAATAGTTTGTCTTCTTTTAATTCTATGTATTTTTTATATTTTTTTACGTGTAGAAGTCTAAATTTATTTAGTATGTCTTCTTTTGGTTCTGATTTCTTTTCATTTTTTAGATGTCATCAAGAAAATTTTGGATTGATTGATAATTGATTGGTCATGTCTTCATTTATTTCTATTTTTTTTTATATCAAAATAGAAAATATTATTTGTTATTTAATGATCTCATTTAAGTAAACATGATTTTATTATTTATTTTAGGTACACAAATGCATATAAATCTTAGGGAGAGAAGGATAACTCTTATAACAATAACAAAAGTCATAATATGACAACAAAAGGTGTTAATATGACAACAACAAATAATACAGCTTATTTTGATGATTTTTTTTCTCTTGTTTTCCCGTTAAGCAACATAACCAAAAAAAAGCTAGTATGTACCAGTAAAAAAGAAAACTCGTAGGTATGTCATTAAGAATGTTCTTTACATTTGTATGATAATATGTTGGTCTATTTTTTTATTGTTGGATAACTATTTTTTTCATTGATCTATTTTTTATGAAAACATGTCATTTTGTACGAGAATTTTTTTCTTTATGTCCCCGTTGCAACGCACGGACATAATACTAGTAGTATGTAAAGTAGGCTTTTGAAATAGCGCTATTTTTTCTCTCTCACTTTTTTCTTTTGGTATACGTTGTAAACAAAAGCTAAATTAAAGTTTTTGTTTTTAAAGTGCATTCAAAACTTTTGTTTACGAAGTACATTTTCATTGATTACTCAACTTGGGGCGGCTAGAAATCTGGTCCCGACTTCTTTATGTGGTAACAGTTGGTGAGTACCGGGATTCAATCTTGAGCTATCAATAAAATAAGGATATGTTTATTTGTTATGAGATTGTGCGAGATGAGATTTTACGAGTTCAGAAATCCACTAATTAATTACGGAAACTCATACTCATAGATACACACATAAATGATTATGGGAATTGTTAAAATAAATGTTCGTTTGTACTGTAAAATTAGTTGTGAGAAATTTTAATTTATTTCAAAAATATGTGTGTCTATTTATATCTACTCATCTACTTAAAACAAGAAAAAAAATCTTAAAAAAGTAATTAGACAATAATTTGTCTGTAAATTTTCTCATGTATTTAAATAAAATTTCTCATATATTTAAATGTTAATAATTTGTAAAAATATGATGTAATTTGTAAAAAAAAAAGTAAATATACTAGAGATAAAAAAACGATGAATGAGAGAAGAGAGAGTGACTCGGGAAAGAAAAGAAAAAAACAGAGAGGAAGAGATGAGAGAGCGACAGAAAAAAAATAGGTTTGGGTTCGTGTTTTTTCTCCCAGCTGTTGAACTCAATGGGAATATTTATTCCCAATAGGCTGTAAACCCACAAAATCCCGTGAGATTTTGAATGGCCGAATGGGCCTTGAGAATTTCAGATTTCGAAGGATCGGAGCAAAATTAAAAAAAAAAATATCCGTTCTAAATTAACTAATCAAATGCTCTTCTTGTAAAATTATTAACAAAACTTTGTTATTGTGAGCCTACTTTTCTCCTCTTTTACCCTCTCTGTCCCTCCCCCACTGTTTAGGAGTCTCTCTCCTAACGTTACCCATTTTTTTAGTTTTGATCCGGACTATCCGATCAGAAATTCAGGCCAATCCGGCCCGTGGTGAACCGCACGGAACTCATTTAATATTCGTGTTAGAACAAATCGGACAGTCCAGATCAAACTAAAAAAATATGTTACTTTAAGGGATCCGAATTAGTCCCGCTCAATCTTTAATTGAGGTGAAGAAAAAAACTTTCC
>JAJGRW010003857.1:0-37396 GCA_025461045.1 Carex parvula | reverse complement strand
ATTTTAAATTTTCATGGGCGGATATTATCATAAGATTATTTGTTGTTGGAACTATTAGAAATATAAAATATATAAATAATATCTTGAACATGATGACAAAAATTCCCAAGTTATTTGCAATTGAGTGGAAATTTGAAGCATGTGACACTCCAACATAATATTACTGTATTGGCGGAGCCTGTCATAATTGTTTAGAATTTTCCATATGCAGCCAAATATATACGACAAACAAATCTGTGAAATTAATAATTTATGAACGCAAGTAGCTATCAATAAATTTATATATCACTAAAATATAGTGATGGATACCTACATTAAGGAAATAAATAGAAGAATAAATTTTCTTGCCGTTTTGCCCTTGAAACTTCCAATTTTTCACCTGAACCCTCCAAAACTTTAAACTTAGAGCATCTACATCTTTGTTAGCATAGTCACAAGATTCGCAAATAATTTGTTTTTTTTGTGATGCCGAACCGAACGGCGAATTATTCGCAAATTTTACGAACTTTTCCTCGAATTTTTCTCGAATTTTCCAGAACTTTTTCCTTTTTTTTTGCTCCCTTGTAGGACTGAGATCTCTGGTCCGAATAATTCCAAATAATTCCCGAATTATACTCGAATTATTCCTGAATCACGAATTTTTGACCTCACCGAACCGAACCCGGATAATTCATTTATCACTATGCCTAGTACTATTAGAGTTTCTAATATGATGTGGCAGTTTCTAATTGAGTTTCAGAGATGTGGGAGAGTTTTTTATTAAGAAACTGTTTATAAACTCCATGCTGATTGGCTCAAATTATTTCTCCTTTTTTATTTGTTGCTAACGTGGCTTAATAGAAACTCTAAAATTATTTTCAGGAGTGTGAGAGTTAGAAACTTTAGAGATATTAATTTCTTAAAAGTGATTAACAGTTATTTAGAAACTCATTTGAATTGCTGGGATGTAGATATGCTCTTACACATAAACTTGCATGCTAAATACAACCTTGTTCTTCCATCTTGTTTGCAAGTTTAACAAATCGTAGCTCAACCCTTTGACGCCGTGATGTTGTAACCATATCAATTGTAGTAGTCAGGAGTAGAACTAAAAAAATAAAGATTAGGGCTGAAAACTCAAATATAATATAATTTTACTTTATAAGAGGCTAAAAGAGTAAAAGGTATTAACGCATATATGATCACTACAACAAAACAGGTCTTCAGCGACCTGTTTGGTCGCCGGTCGCTGAAGACCCCCTTCAAAAATAAAACTTTTTTGGCGACGACCCCTTTAGCGACCGACGCCTTACTTTTCAACGACCGATTTATCCCGGTCGCTCAAGGGTTACTGTAAAAAACCCGCGCCATCCTTCTCTCTGACTCCTCCCTATCCCGCGTTTTAGGTTAGCTAAAAAAAAGAAACCCGTGCCTCCAGCGCCTCTGTGACCCGCTGCCTCTGTGACCTCCGCCGCTGGGAGACCTGACTCCGACGCTGACCCCGACCCCGACCCGCTGGAAGACCCGCCTCTCTGACCCCGCCGGTAAGTTTGATTTTGCTTCAATTTTTAAACTGATGCTTGTTTTCAATTTTATAGATCTTTGAGACTAATTTTTGGGATTGAGAAACACAAAATAGAGATCATAATTTTTGAGACCGATTTGAGAAACAAACCATTGAAAACAAAAATGAGGTTGCCTAGCTACCACCTAACATTCTGTTGTTACTTTGTTAATAAATTAATTGTATTAGAGACTATATTACTTTGTTAATAAATTGATGAAGACCAGTCGGAGAAAATTCTAAGTACCTAGCTTAGATGCATGTGTGATGTGTAGGCTTAATAAATCCTTGGAATAATTATGTATGTAATTCCAAGCTCACTTATATTTCTACTTAATTATTTTGTTCAACTATGTTCATCTCTACTTAATTATTAGTTCAACTATGCAATTGATGCTAATAAATCCTTGGCTGCATTGCATGGTTGAGTGGAAATTGAGTTATTTTATGCCTTCCAGATTACAATTTTGCAATCATGCTTTCCAAACTATTTTATATTATTTTATGCCTTCCAGATTACAAAGTTGTTTACAATACATGGATGCTTTTCCATAGCTACTTACAATACATGGATGCATGTGGAACATTTAGTATGCATCTGGAACATTTACTAATACAATGTTTCCAATCATGTACTATAATTCGTTAGTTATTAATTCTATGTTGGTTAATTATATTATTAAACCAGAACATTTAGTATGTCGAACAGAAAGCGTAAGGAGAATGAGGCATCATCCAGTAGATCCAAGCACCCTCCGCGCGGCCGAAATGCATACATTAAGCCGCCGCAAAGGCCGGAGGACAGACCAGTGATTCGTCAGGTCGGTTATAGGTAAAAAAAAATTTTGTGCATTTCTGAGTATGTAGCATTATCCATTTGTAGTGGTTTTAAAACTAATGTTTATGTCGTTTTGTGAATTGCTTGGTATGTACCAATTAAATTATTTTTGAATTCCTTTTAAATTGCTTGATGCTTGGTACGTTTCGTACCAGTATTTTATATTGTATATTTGAATTGCTTGTGAATTGCTTGTGAATTGTATATTTGAATTCTGCTCAAATTGCCTGGTGATTGGTACGTTTCGTACCAATTGGGGAAAAGAAAGATAACAAAAAAAGCAAAAAAAAAAAAAATCAGCCTTCTGCGACCGATTCTGGGCCCATCAGCGACCGGCTAATCGGTCTCTGATGGTCTTCCACCACGTCAGCATACAACATCAGCGACATATTTCATTGGTTGCTATAGGGTCATCTGCGACCAGCGCCATACCCTTCTGTGACCGATTTGGCAGGTCGCAGAAGGGTCCCGCTGCTGTAGTGGATTAATAGCAGTCGGCAGTTGGCACACAACAAAATGGTAAAAAGGACATTATAAAGAATAAAATTCACAATTATTAGTTATACGGGGTAGTATATGCAAAAGTGTTGATTTATTAATTAGAGTTAATAAAGAAATAACCATTTTGATGACTTAAAGAATAGTTCATAAGTTGGCAGCCCGTCGTTTCTAAGCACCCACTAAGGTCAACTTAACTTGTACTAATGGGGAAATAGATTCTTTCATGCGGGCAACAAAATTTGTTGACAGTGAAATTATCAATAAAATATACAATTGATGAGGTAATATCATCGCCCGATTCTTGTTCTTTAGCTCGAATTATTTTTCTTTTTTTGGGAGCTTTAAATTTTTAGCAATTATTGCCCGATTCTTGTTCTTTAGCTAGAATTATTTAATACCGGTAACTGTACTGGTAAGAACTAAGTTTAATTTTTAAAATATTTTTTTAAGTCCGGAAAGCAACTCTACTATAAAATAATTAAAATGCATTTTGCTGCTTCGTGAGAACATTTGCTCTTGTGTATATGGAAAACATTGCTGTTTTAAAAAAACAAAATGTTTATTATTACTCCACCTGGTTTTATGTTTAAAGCAGATACCTGTGAAGTATAATTCTAATAGTGCTGTGCATTCCTAGCCGCTTTTTTTATTAATACCCCAAAAAAAATATCAAATATGTTCTCAATCTCAATTTTTTACTAAAAATATCCTGACGCCCCACTGGGCGGCGGTTTGATATATAATTTTTATTTTAGAGACAATATGTATAGCAAGATGCTGAATTCTAATGCTAAAAATTCCGATTTTTTTAAAATATTTGTTAGATTACTTCTTTTGATGTATAATTAGCATATTTATACTAAAATACGCTAAATTACTTGAAATTATGTTAAATTACGTTGAATTACACTAAATTATGTTAAATTACACTAAATTACTTGAAATAATATGACGTATCCATAACAATATGACGTATGCATTTGGTAAATTCTGAATATTTCGGAGGGGGGCATTTAACTTTTGTGGTAAATTCATTTGGTACTTTGAGAATAATATTTTAATAGCCTACTAAGAATTTTTTTTTTTAAAAAAAGAGAGAATATTTTTTTTAAATATAAAAAATAAGATCATAAACATATTCTCCATCATTTAGATAGAGGGTACTCAAATATGAGTTAGTTTAGAATTTAATGGCCATCCATTGGAACTATTAAAACTAAATCAATAAAAAAAAATTAGTGTAGGTTTCTCTATCTTTGTTGTAATTTTATATTCATTTTGCGCCAATCGACAATCTATATATTTCTCATCATTTAGTGGATCTTTTAAAACATATATAAATATTTATAATTTTTTACCGTAATATATTTTATACAAAAGTTTAAATAGCGATTATCGCGACATAGCAGAACGGTTAAAAAAATAACGCTATTATCATATTGCGCCGCTATAGTATACTATAGCACCAATATTGCCATAATTTTTATGGTCCGAAAATACTATAGCGCACTATTATACCCCTGATTTTATAGGATTGGGATCTGCTGTGATCCGAAGTTTGGGTACAGTAACTCTGAAATCCTTGCTTTTCCAAATCCAGCCATCCAACTTTTTATGTGCATGCATCTCGAAATAGCTAGTTTTTCTGTGCACGCATCTCGAAATAATTCGACAGTTGAATTTAAAAAAATAGAAATTTCAGAGTACTGTTTACATGTGAATGATCGCAGCAGATTCTCTTCCGATTTTATATGCCTAAGTCACATAAAACTGCTATAGTTGTCCGCCAAAATGCAATATTTAAATCAACTCCTGATTGGTGTGAATCTGAGCAGAATATTGTCAACGTCATTGTTTGGTTGTCACTAATTAAAAAGAAAATATTACAACGCTACGTTGCAATTATAAGTTATAACATTTTTTTTCCCTAAAACAAAAAAAAAAATCTATTTATTGCTATTTAAAATGGTGAAACATGTACTGACGGAGCCGACTTATCCATACTAGTTTCAATTAAATTAAAATTTTTGGTCGACACAAATTCAATGCAACCAGTCGAACCAGACATCTGAGACAGCTACGAGCTCTAGTCTATACTCTGTATAAAAATCTGAAGCCACTGGATAATGTACATTTTTGTTTTCATACAAGTGGCTAAGGTAAGACCACGTCTCACTTGTCGTGTATATATGTAATGATGTAACATTTCATCACATTTCATTGTATAAAACAAAATATAAGAACCAATGAGGAATTAACAGAAAAATAAACGAGACATCCAATCAGATTTCCACGTTGCATGTGGACCAATCTTGTCTTTAGACAAAAATTGACGACATGTAGGAAAACCAATATATCAATAGAATATGATCATCATGTCCTATACGAGATATCAAATTAACAACATATGCTCTAGATTGTGAATTTTCAAGTATGACATCGGTGTCATATGATACCAACAACAAAATTGATTGGATAGACTTCAAACGACTAATTTAAACCGTTCAAGCTGATTTACTTTATGAGTGATGTGTTTACATGCAAAAAAGTTACATTTTTTAGTTATTTTAGTATCAAATCAAGCGATAAAAAATTATACCCGAATTTTTTCCAGAACTTTTTTTTTTTGCTCCCTTGTAGAACTGAGATCTCTAGTCCGAATAATTCCAAATAATTTCTGAATTATATCCGAATCACGCATTTTTGACCTTGCCGAACTAAACTCGAATAATTCATTTGTCACTACGCCTGGTACTATTAAAGTTTCTAATCTGATGTGGCAATTTCTAATTCAGTTTCAGGGATGTGAGAGAGTTTCTTATTAAGAAACTGTTTATAAACTCCATGCTGATTAAATGATTGGCTCAAATTATTTCTCCTTTTTAATTTGTTGCTGACGTGGCTTAATAGAAACTTTAACATTAATTTTAAGGATGTGAGAGTTAGAAACTTTAGAGATCTTAATTTCTAAAAAGTGATTAACAGTTATTTAGAAACTCATTTGAGTTGCTGGGATGTAGATATGCTCTTACGCATAAACTTTCATGCTAAATACAACCTTGTTCTTCCATCTTGTTTTCAAGTTTAACAAATCGTAGCTCAACCCTTTGACGGGCAGATTAGAACTAAAAAAGTAAAATTAGGACTGGAAACTCAAATATAATATAATTTTACTTTATAAGAGGCTAAAAGGTATTAATGCATATATGATTAACCGCAGTCGGTAGTCGGCACACAACAAAATGGTAAAAAGGACATTATAAAGAATAAAATTCACAATTATTAGTTATACGGGGTAGTATATGCAAAAGTGCTGATTTATTAATTAGAGGTTAATAAAGAAATAACCATTTTGATGACTTAAAGAATAGTTCATAAGTTAGCAGCACGTCGTTTCTAAGGGGTCCGGATCCCCTAAAGTAACTCAATCTTTGGATTTTGGATCGAGACCGTCCGATTCGAATTCGTCGCTCGAGATCATCTCGTGATTCGATTTCGTTGTCGGAATGTGTACATTCACTGCAGGAATGAATTTTCGCAGATTCGAATCCGACGGTATCGATCCAAAACTCAAAAATTGAGTTACTTCACTGGATTCGAATTCGTTTCTAAGCACCCACTAAGGTCAACTTAACTTGTACTAATGGGGAAATAGATTCTTTCATGCAGGCAACAAAATTTGTTGACAGTGAAATTATCAATAAAATATACAATTGATGAGGTAATATCATCGCCCGATTCTTGATCGTTAGCTCGAAGTATTTTTCTTTTTTTGGGAGCATTAAATTTTTAGCAATTATTGCCCGATTCTTGTTCTTTAGCTCGAATTATTTAATACCGGTAACTGTACTGGTAAGAGCTAAATGGGCCATCTATATATCTAGCTACGAACTCTAGTCTATACTCTGTATAAAAATCTGAAGCCACTGGATAATGTACATTTTTGTTTTCTTACTAGTGGCTAAGGTAAGACCACGTCTCATTTGTCGTGTATATATGTAATAATGTAACATTTCATAACATTTCATTATATAAAACAAAATATAAGAGAACCAATGAGGAATTAACAGAAAAATAAACGAGACATCGAATCAGGTTTCCATGTTGCGTGTGGACCAATCTTGTCTTTAGACAAAGATTGACGAAATGTAGTAAAACCAATATATCAATAGAATATGATCATCATGTCCTATACGAGAAATCAAATTAACAAACATATGCTCTAGATTGTGAATTTCCATACCGAGTCCGGCTAGTATGACATCGGTGTCATATGACACCAACTACAAAATTGATTAGATAGACTTCAAATAACTAATTTAAATCGTTCAAACCGATTTACTTTATGAGTAATGCGTTTACATGCAAAAAATTCATATTTTCTAGTTATTTTAGTATAAAAAACGATCAAAAATGTTGAAAAATGAATGCCGGAATTTTTATTTATAGCATAAAAAAATAAACCAAATCACCCCAAAGTTGGGGTAATTCAAGAAATACTCGGGCCACATAGGTATTTGGCGGACCTTAGTAGTATTTGGCGGCCCTAAAGACTAAGGTCCGCCAAATGTCTTTGCGGCCCCAGCCAGGGGTCCGCCAAATGCCCGTGCGACCTCTATTTTAATATATAAGCAGATCAGAGGCAGAATTTCATTTTTTCACTCTCACTCATTCTTTCTCCTGGACAAGAGCTTCTGATCTGTAATATTTTTCCTATTATTTTTATATTTTTATTTTTCAGTAGGTTAACAATTAATTTAGTTAATTTTTAATTTTAGGTTTTGTGTGTATTGGATTCAAAATGAGTCTTATAGTATCCATTTACACTAGTGGTGATGTTTTAATAGGCCCTGGGGGTTTATTATAGTATCAGGCCTGTTACTGTGATTTCGGTAATGCCGGGTACTGATTTAGTGCTGATTAAATCAGTTATTTGTCAGAGTTTGGGAGTGGATCAAGGTCAGTGTGACCTTAATATTTAGGCTAAAATTAGCATGCCCACTAGTTCAGCACAAACTTAGTTCCAACTCTTTCCAGTTCAGAATGATGGTGTCTGGCAGGTACTATACAACCAAACCATGAATTTTTCTGGAGGTGGATACAAGGTAATTGAACTATACGTGGAGGTTACATGAGTCCGACATACCAAACCAATTATGAGGTTAATCCAGGGTCATAGTTGGGTTAACTCATCTGGCTCAAGTATGTTCCCTATCCAAATTGACCAACCGTCTAGTAGTCAGGCCCCAGTTCAAAGGGATCGACCGTCTAGTAGTCGGCCCTCCCGTCGGGCTTGACTCCATATTGACCAACCTTCTACTAGTCGGACCACTACTCGGGGTCAATCTTGTGATCTGGATGAAACCGATGAAATAGTGGATTCGAAATTAGAAGAGGTAGAGGAAAATTGGGTTGACGGCGATCCTGAGGGAATTAGCGATCAGAGTGACTAGGAAGATACCAGGCATGTGCTTGGACAGAGGTTTAGAATGAATAGCTGGTTTCGGATAATGGATCGCGAGTTTGAGCACCCGATTAGAGCTTTCAATTACACATCAAGCTTTCAGAAAGCTGGTTCGTCTTTTTTTGGTAAGGCAGCAGAGTTTGAGGATGAATTGTCGGAAAGACAAACGTATGACTCAAAAGAGTAAATGAATAGCGCAATTGCCAGGTTTCACATTTTGTACAACAAAGAGATAAGGAATACGCACAGTGACAAAATCAAAATGAGGTTCAAGTGCAAGGATAGCAGATGTGGATGGTACATATATGCTATTGCCACTAGTTGCGGTACATAATGGCGTGTCTCAAAGTATCCAACAAAACATTATTGTCACGCCGATGTGACAATAATAGATCATGCATAGTTGACGGCTGCTATGGTCGTCGATTGCATATCGGCTCACATGAGGAACGATGTTGATTTGAGTATCCAAGCTGTCATTATCGTTGTTGCTACTGGCGTACAACAAACTGTGATGTGGAAGTGAGTTAGCAATTACCTGCCAATTTGGTAGTTGGGAGAGGTCATACGCGCTTATAGTTCCGTTGTTGGAGACAATCAAGAGAAAAAATCAAGGTACTATATTTTTAATTCCATGTTTACCGCATTGTAAAAAAATGAACAATTTCACTTATTATTTTTAATTAATCATAGGTACATTATTTGATGTGACCTCAAAACCCACAAATAAATCTGAACTATACAAGTATTTTACGAGGACGGCTTGGGCATGTGGACCGTGCATAGCTGCCTTTCATCACCTCAGACCGGTCATCACAGTTGATGCTTGTTTCCTGTCAGGCTAGTACAAAGGTAATTAAATTAATTTATTTGATTTATTTAATTTAGTTAATGTAATTTTTAAAATAATTTGGTTGATTTAATACAAGTAAGTTGTTGATTGCAACCATGTATGATGCAGAAAACTAGCTTCTCCCATTGGCTTTTGCACTGGTTGAGTCTGAGAGTTTCGAAGATTATGGGTGGTTGATGCAATGGTTGCGGCGCAATGTAGTTCGCTCCAAGTTCGTGTGTGTTATCACTGATAGGGGAAATGGTATCAAAAAAGTGTTCAGACAAGATGATATGGGTTGGAACGATGATGATGATGATCAATGCGCTCACCGTCTTTGTGCTACTCACATAGCTGAGAACATGAAGAAGAACCATTGTAGTGATGATGCCATCAAGTTCTTAAAAATATGTGTGGCTAAGAGGGAGATGAGGAGATATGAGCAATTAATACAAGCAATGAGGAGTGTATGTGACCATGCGACCATGCTCTCGACTGGCTGGACGGTGTGGGTAAGTATTTGGATCCAGATAAGAGCGAGTGTCCAAAGTCATGAAAGATATTTCAAGCGCTGGACGGTGGTTACCGTTGGGGAATTATGACTACAAACGGATATGAGTCGCTAAATAACGTCTTCAAGTCATCTAGTAAGTTACTGGTGGCCGTAATAATTGAGGACACATTTTACAAATATGTCACATGGTTTAGGCAAAGGAGGGCGAAAGCGAAATTTGAAGCAAGACAAGGTCAACAGTTCTTGTGTCGTGTTCGTAAGGTATTTTTATTTTTACTTTTTCTTTATTTATTTTTAATAACTTCATTTAAATAAATTCTTTTCTTCATTTTTTTAATTATTCGTAGTTTATTAACAAATCATTCGAGAGGTCCAATACTACGAAGACACTTGGGGAGTTTGGCAACTACAATGAGTTCGAGATAACCTCCACACAAGAGAGAGTTCACGCTTTCATACCTGACGATTCAGGCCGGTTTACCAAGGCCAATTTCAAATACACAATGGTCATCAAGGAGAATAACACAGTGGAATGCACATGCCAGAAGCCTCAATTAGACAGAATACCGTGTTATCATATTCTGTCTGTGTGTCGTCTCCGAGGCATCGACCCTAGCAATTAGGTAAGTCACTACTACCACATCCAGACACTGATCAACATGTGGAAGGATTGAATGACATGTGTATGACAATCAGTCGGAATGACCTGAACACGAGGGTCCTGTCCTTGTTCCAGAACATAGGCTCATTAGTTTGGATAGAAGACTTCACAACAGGATTCCGATGTGGCTGGATTTACTAAATAAGAGGAGCAGAGGACACCAAGTCAACCGAGATACACAAGAAAGACAGAACAGAGCTGCTCGAGATGCACGAGGTAATTAATTTTTTTTTATTCAATTCCAACTTTCAAAAAAATTATTGAAATAATTTGATTTAACACCGAAATTTTTGTTTGTAAATTTGCAGGTTGAAAAGCAATCAATGGATTGAAAAGCAATCTATCAAGGAGTTAAATTTATGTTTTTAATGTATTGGAGTTAAAAGCAATCAATGGACCTTGTTTATTTTAGGTTTATTAGACGTATTTTTATTGTATTCGTGAGAACATATGCATATAATTTTGTATTGATGACTTCTTTATTTTTATTGTTAGATTATTATTTCATATAACAATTACTTAATTTTCCTATACTTTACCCTAAAAAACAAATTGGTAAACTACAATCAAATTATTTAACTAAATACTACAAAACCACTCTTGGAAAAAAAAGGAGGGGTCGCTGGGCCATTTGGCGGACCCCCATGCTGGGGCCGTAGAGACATTTGGTGGCCCCCAGTCTTTGGGACCGCCAAATGTCCATGCCGCCCGTGTATTTCTCGAATTACCCCAAATCGGGGGTGATTTGGTTTATTTTTTTTTATGCTATAAATAAAAATTTCGAAAAATGAATGCATTAAAATTAACTTAAAAACTCACACATTTAACTGTTTGACTTGATACTAAATAAATTTGAAAAATTATAAATTGTGCATGTAAATGCACAACTAATGAAATAGATCGGTTTGAATGGTTTGAATTCGCTGTTTGAAGTCGATTCGATAGATTTTGGAGTTGGTGTTATAGGCTAAAATGATATTGATATCCATACCAGATTCATATCGATCAACAATATGAAGGCGAAAGGGTGGATAAAAGGGTGGATAATGAACTAATTGAAAACGAACAAAAAGTTCAGAACTTTAGCAAAGGTGTATTCAATTTATTAAGGTAAAATGTTCTGATTAAAAATGGTATAAATTAGTAGAAGAAAACGCAATCAAGTAAACAGTTGTATAGTAGAGAAAATGGTATCGTGTTGGATTTAAGATGAAACTTGAGTAAAATATATAACTACACTTTCTTACCTAGAGTTTTGCAATTTCTTGCAAGACTATAACTAAGCCGTTGAGCACCAGAGGAAAAAAAAAACAAACAGAGCGAGAGAGAGAAACTATAGCAGGCTTTAGCGGGCTATTTAGAGCAATGATTGGTATAGAAGATTAAGGCCTTGGGTGAGAAATTGTAAGGGCTGATTAAGAAACAGTTCAGCCCAAGAAAGTTTAATGGGCCGAGTTGGAATCCAGATAAATTTTAGCCCAAATTATGAGAAGTCTATGTTTATTGACATATATGTAACGAATTGAGGTTAATATAAAATGAGGGCTTGACCTTTATTTGTTACTCAAAAAAAAAAAAATATATATAGGGACTTTTGTGAGAATTCTATGTAAAATTTGTGTATACCTGGCTGTATCTATCCATAGATGCATCTAATCAATTTTTTAGCTTTCTCAAATTCAAATTATCGCTTCTTATTGAAACAAAATACTTCATTAAAATTCTGATCATGCCTGTTTAAAATGAAGAGTTTGGAATGAAAAATGTTCCTATATTGGGAAATATCACCTTGAGCCTGGCTGCGTACCCTGGAGCTTTTGCCTGAAAATTAACACAAAAACAATGAAAATATTTGAATTTAAATTATGAATCATGGAAAAAGATGCACAATATTTGCAAAGCAGTCTTATATAATCGAGCAAGAGAAAAAGAAAAGCATACACAAGGATTCCTCTCAAGATAGATTGTACTGAGGATCCCTTGAACCAGCCACAGCTGCTTCCATTCCTTCAAGAGATTCTATTTGGTTGTCATTAAGCCACAGATCCTCTAACCTATCAAATCAAATATTTACAAAGGAAAATTAAAAATAAATTTTATTTAACCGCAACAAATATACAGCACTTTAATAAGGTTGATCTTACTTGGTCAGGTTCTCAATATCATTAACGGAGCTCAATTTATTGGAAGAAACATCTAATATCTGAAGGTTGTGCAGGGTAGATAACCCTTCCATTTTTTGAATGCCATTGTGACTCAGATATAGCTCTTCTAGAGCAACACACTCCTGTAGATAATTTGTCAGAAAAAGTCATCAGTAATGGAAAGAATGTAATAATTGAATGTTTAAAACATGAGCTTTTTGTTCACAAGGATCCACTGAATGGCTGATATATTGTCAAAATGCACCATTAGATGCATATTGCGTGCATCTTTTATTAAAAGGGATAGGTTATACTGACAACCAACTAATTTGATGGCCGAACAGCCGATCAAACCGTTATCAAAATAGAAAATAAAAGTAAAAGTAGAAGTAAAATTGTAGATATTTCTGTAGCTTAGATAGGTTGCGTATCAAATTTGGTGCAATTTGAAAATAATTTGATCATCCATCTAACAGCTTGAAAAATTAATGGTTCAGTACCAAACAATTTCCGAATTGCACCAAATTTGAAACACAATCCATCTAAACTATAAAAAACATTTCTACAATTTACTTTTTTATTTTAATAATTATTTTCACGGTTGTCACATTTGTCATGTATAAGTGGTTGTCAATATATCCCTTCTCTTATTACAAGCCTTCCATCATGCTACTCACAAAAGTGTAACCTTCCAAAGTTACATCTGCATTCTCTTGGAGTTAGTGGTTGCCACCACTTTTCACATTGAAAAACTTTGGGTTACACTAAAAATGTTATTGGAAATAACGAAGGAACTAGTTTGTCAAGTTGTATTTATGCACAAGGAGAGATGTATTTCATAATATGTTACTAAGTGCTTGGTGTAAAAGCACTTGTCATATAAAGAGAATAAAACATCATGCTGAAGTTTAGTACCTGCAAACCCAACATGCTTGTCAGACGGTTGCTTTGTAAGCTCAAATTTTTAATGCTTTTCAAGCCACATAAATTGATAGCTTTGATTCGGTTTCGGCCAAGCCACAGCTCTTGAAGATTTGTTAAGGTTTCCAAGTTTTCCATTATCTGATATTCAATTGAATTACAACAAAAAAGAAAAGAAAGTTTCAAAATTAAGAAAGGAAAAGAAGACGAAGATGTCATTTAAAGTTTCTAACATCTATTTGATAATAATTATTTGAAATCACAGGCAATGCATTTGGCAACAGTAGTCAGGTTATGACACAATATTGATACAAGTACAGCCAGCTGGCACAGAATTATTAGTGCCAGTTGATACAATTTAGCAGAAATAAATCTGCTGTCCTGTTATTCCGATCCCAACCATTCAAAGTTTTCCATATGCGAATCTCAATGAAGAAACTATTTCATGCACGAATTTCAATGAAGTTGAACGGTTGGGATCGGAATAACAGCATATTTATTTCCCAATTTAGCAAGTTCTATTTACTTCAATATACCAGTAACAGGAGGTTTCTAAACCATTTCACCAGAAATGAACTGTACCATAGCAATGTAAAATAATAATAATGCCCATCTTATCGGGTATTTTTAAAAATGTCCAAACTGGTCATTTAATGGCCGGTTGAGACTTTTTTTTTTAGAGAAGACGAAAAAAATAGAACCAGATAAAAAATATTAGACAAATCATTCTTTAATCCAATATTGAGATTAAAATATATCAGACAAGACAAAAATGAAGATTAAATGTCACAATAACTATAACACTTCTTTTATCTAATTAAAATGGTTTTGAATTAATCGGTCAAGATTATTTTGTCTTGATGCAGACATATGTAACAAGAAAAATTTCTTCTGCAGATGAGAATTTTAAAGAAATGAGATTACATGTTACCGTTGCTCGGAGAAAAAATAAAATAAAATGATAGTTAGGGCAGCTAATAAAAACATTGACTTAGATCAAGCAATAATGATTGGGACCTTTCATTGATTGACCCACCTTTAATTTTTGATATTTTCTCTTTATTGTAGCTGAACTAATACTTTAATAATATTAAGGAATGATAATTGTTGATATTTTATTAATTATATGTTTATGTATAAATAACTAAAAGTTGATACAAAACAAATTAAGAATTGACACTTAAATTGATTAAAAGCTGATTCGTAATAAGTTTTTTTGAGGACCGGCCATTTAATGACCGGTTGAGAAAAAAATGAGAACCGGCCATTAAATGACCGATTTGGATATTTAAAAAAATCCACACCTAGAACCTAACCCGCCCCGACCTAAGCTTGACCGATATTAACTAGACAATCGGACCCCAACCTACCGACCAACAAGGCTAACCCTGCAGAACCGGCGGGTTTGGCCGCGACCGACCCGACCTTTTCATTTGTTTCACCGCAGCTTGTACTCAGACAGAAATGGAGCGATCTCAGTGAGAGTTAGATACGAATCAAAACCCTAGAAAATAGAAACCCTCCATTTTTCCTTCCGTTTCTCCTCTCTCTCCTCTTTCGCACGCAATGGCGTCGCGGTGCCGTGCTCTCTCAAGACCCGCCTTCTCCTTCCTCAAGTCAGGCTCTCCCGCAAAACCCTCCACTCCTCACTCCTCGAGCTCTCTTCCTCGTTCTTCTCCGTCCTTTCTCAGGTAACATCACAGACTGACATCGATCAGTTTTCCTCGCTCCAATGTTAACCATTCCTATAATCTGATCATGTCTTTAATATAACAACTTACCACTTTACCAGATTAAAACAAGGGTAGCTATTTCTCAATTTGCCTTGACATTTTACTAATTGATGCCCAATAAATTGGTAGTGTGAGGCGGCAAATGGTGGTAATGGACTCACTGATGCCCTTGCACAGTGCAGTGTCGTCAGCACGATTGACGTCGCGGCTGGGGATCGATGCTTCGGGGCTGTCGAGATCACTATCACAGGGTATGCTCTGCCGGTCGAACCCTGGAGTCTGATCTCCTTATCAGTTTCTTTGATTTTCCCTTCTTCTGTAAGCCACCGGCTTCTTTTATTTGCTCTGTTTTTTATTAGTGAGGTTACCTTGTCAAAACCCTTAGGTTTGATACAAAGAATAAATTGCCTGTTGGTAAAGAATAAGTCCTTTGTCCTTATCCTGAAAGTTTATTATATGTACCATATTTGTCACCACATTTCTGGAAGTCAGAAAATTTATGGAAATTTTAGCAGGCACATAGGAAGTGAATGTTTTTTGTTAACATTAGGATTTATGCTAAATTGATTGGTTCCACAATAATATTCCTTAAGATCTTTCATCTTATTGAAAAAAAGTTCATAATTCTGTGGAAATGGACTATGGATTATGCAGTTTACTCTAAAGAAATCTGCTTCAAACATTTTGGTGTAGAAAAGAAGGTCTGTAAACATCTTTTAAAATAACAAATTTAGTTCTTTTAGGATTAACACTCCACATATCCTGCCATAGAGGTGACATAGCAATATGCCATATGGGTATGGTTTGTTATGACTATGAGAAGCCAGCACCTTTATAGAAGCCGCTCCTGACTCCAGAGAGTTCAAGGACTAACTTATATTTTGAAAATTTAGGGACCAATTCAATTATTTTGGGAAGCCCAAAGACCAAATTGGTTCAAACGAGAGTTCACGGGATGAGCTTGGTTCCTTTTGGAAAATTCAGGGACTAATTTGTTGTCAATGAAGGGATCAAGTTGGTTTGGAAGGAGTTGACGAAGCCTCCAAATTTTGCTTATTGACATCCAATTAGGGATGTTCAAATGGTCCGGTTTATTTGGTTTTTAACCGAACCGGATAAGTTTGGACGAAACAATTTGGTTTTTCGGTTTAGATGGACCTGTTCGGTTTTATTTTTGGTGTTATTTGGTTTTTCTAATTTGGTTCGGTTTAGAATTTCTGAAAACCGAACTAACTGAACTGACCGAATTCAAATCACGAAACCTAAAATCCCAATTTTCAGCCGCCTCTGTCTCTCGCGCGAGAGAGAATCCCAACTCCCTCGGATAAAATAATAAAAAGAATTCCAACTCCCAGCCCATCTCTGTTTTTTTTTTTTGAAAAAGGTTGGCAGGGGCTGCCATTACCATTAAAACGAGTCCGCATCATCTGCGTTAACTCAAAAGAGCATCTTTTGAGTTAACCCATCTTGGCCGTCTGATTTTAAACGGAGCCAATCCGGCCCTAGCCTATAATGCAGGGGCCCTTTAATATTAGTGTGGATCTAGTCCTCACGGATCTTAAAGCAGATCGTACGGTCCAGATGTATTAACTCAAAAGATTCTTTTTTGAGTTAATGCAGAGGATACGAATTTCATTAAAACTCCCAATTCATCCCTCTCTCTCTCTTCGTGCTTCACTCCCCGAGTTTTTTTCTTCCTTTACCAAGTAAACAGTGCCATTCTCAGCTCCTTAATTTCTTTTATTTTCTTGCTCTTCTCAATTTTTTAGATTCTCTCTTCTTTAATTTTCGAGTTTCATTTAGATGGTCAGATTCTACACTGTTTTTCTTTCTTTCTTCCTTCTTTTATTAATGATTTGTGATTGTTTGCTAACATTGCACCTTTTTATTTACAATTTTAGCTACTCTAGGATGCAAAATCTCGATCTTGTTAGCTAATAATCTGAATTTGCGGTGAAAATTTCTTTTTTGCTTTTTTGGGTTCAATTGTGCAATTTTTTATTTTAAATTTGTTCTTGTTTCAACAATTTTGCTAGAAAGACCCTACATTTCAACATTTTTATACCAATAGTTTTACTACGGTTCGGTTCTTAATCGGTTGATATGTTTAACCGGTTCGTTTCGGTTCTATTTTTGAAAACCGAAAAAAGTTTGGTTGGTTTTTTTACTTCGGTTTCAACCGAACCTACCGTTTGAACACCCCTACATCCAATAATAGAATAGATTTAATTCTTCCTTGGAAAAATTGAAATTTTGCTTCTTGAACTATCTCATAAAAACCAAAATGCCCTTGAACTTTCATTTGCACTGAATTGGTCTTTGAATCATTTTCTCTGAAAAAACGTGTTGGGCCCTAGATTCATTCCCACCAATGGGTCCATGAACTTTTAAAAGAAGCAAGTTGGTCCTTTGACTTCTCAAAATAATCAACTACGTCCTATTAGGCTTTTTCACGGATAATTTGTTTATTTTGAGAGTATCTCGTGATCAAGGAACTGATTTGGCAGGGACCAAATTTGGTCTTTTTTGAAAGTACAAGGACCAATTATTTTTTTGTTTGTTGAAAATTCAGTGACTAATTTGGTGCAAATAAAAATTGGACTAGGTTGGTTTTCTAGGACAACTCAGGGACCAAAATCTGAAATTTTGCATTGGTCCTTTTTTGCTACTCTTGATAAAATGAATGCTGCTACAAAGTACTTTAATAGGTGGTAATGGTGTTCTAAGGAACTTGAGATGCTTCTAATTTATCTTAGTACTGGCCTGACTAACCAAATTATAAACTAGGTTACTAGAACCCAAACATGAAAAGTAAACCCAACCTTAAACTGACTTCTCAACTGAACTCTGTGATTATTTAGGTTAATCATGCATGCTTGCTAGTAATTAAGTATTCAGTTTAATTTGCTTGAAACTTTACTGTTTGGTATTCATAGTTTGCTTTCTCCTTGGAATTTGATATAGATAACTATTTGGAAATTTTCTAAAATAGTCTTCCTGTTTCTTTTCCAGAAAATGGTCTGAGTGTCCCTCGATAATATGATTTGATGTCACAGCCGACTTACGGATCCTTTTGCTTTATGTATGACTGGAGGAATCTTGAATAAAATTCTCTTTTGTAGTGTTCTTTGAGTAGGCAAACTCTGAGCAATTTATTTTTTAATGCAGAGATTAGTTATGATCTTGCTATAAGAGAAAACTGGGCAAATAGATTTCTTATTTCATTTTTTGCGGCAGCAGAAAAACTGGCAAAATATATTATGTATTTTCACCATTTTTAAATCATTTCATTTATGTGCAACTGTTATCCTTTCGCCCTAAATTAGCATCATTAGTTTCATTCCCTCACATTTCTTTTCCTGTTCAAGCTTCGTTACCTTTACTCGCATCATTTTTTTTACTTTATATTGAGCTAGATTTAAGACGAGACACATCGTATTGAAAATTGAAGGTACTAAAATTATAAATTCAGAAGGGCGATGAATTGAGAGTTAATGGAAAGATGATGAATTGGATAAATATGTGAGTTATTTAAATTTAGGAGGATAAAAATGTTATAATAAATTTTGAAAGAAAAAAAAATATTGTTATTTTTTGAAGAATACACCTGAATTTGTCATTTAAACATTCCATGTTTTAGAGATATCACGTTTCCCTATCAGTTATGAGGTTTAATTTTTGTGTATTTTAGATGTATGAATTTGAGGACCTCTTTTGCTTCCTAAATTTGTCGTTTTCGTCATTCAATATTGGTTGCTCTGACCTTTGTCCCGAATGTAGCTCAATCTTTGATTTTTGGGTAAATTTCGTTGGGTGCCACTAAACTCTGTCATTTGTACGAATTAATTATGCAAGTTTAATTTATCTAACTATTGAATTTTTTTTTTCGTTTGTTTCAATCAGTCATTATATAAATTTTTTTATCCAAAATATTAACATAATATGCTCATTCATTATCTTTTCCGTCAAAAATTTAATAAAATATAAAGTGATATGAGATGGATGTGCATATTTTGTTAGTATATTGGACAGAATAAACATAATAATGTTATATTTGTATTTTAAATAGAAAAATTATAAAGTGACTTCATTAAAATAAATAGAATTCAATAAATATAAAGAAATAAATCAAATTTAAATAACTAATTCTGACGAAGAACAAAGTAATTTACCTTTTTTTTTCTGAAAACTACCAAGCGGATTTTTTTTTGTTGGAATGCCCGTAGGCTAATTCTGACAAATAACTTTCGAACTTAAAAAAGAATAACCGGGTCAACCATGTTTACCGTGTATGACCATTGACCAGCGCATGAATCATCTATCGGACCACTCAACCTACAAATTTGCTGCCATCAAGTTAACCAAGTTTTTCTAATTCAGGAGGCTTTGAGGAAAGTTCAAACGGATACGTAAAACAACAGTTACTTGACAAACCCTTTTTCCTTTCCCTCCCGCCATTCCCTCTTGGCCTATTCCAATACGCCACTCAAAGTGCCTCTTTACTTTTCTCTCTTCCTTCTTACCATGCCACTTACAATTTTTCCATAACATAATATCAAATCCACCACCACCAGACTCCTTCGTTCCCACAAACAAAGAGAAACCCAACACTGCCAAAACAAAAGCATAATCAATGGAGTCTGTTGGGTCAAACTCCCCACCCCGAACCCGGACCCGGACCCGGACCCAGTCACGGCCTGACGACCCAAACCAAGCTGACTCCGCCCAACAAGTCGCAGACCGTATAATCCGTGCCCTAGAGCACCAACTGCGCCTTCTGCACCGTGATGGGCCCCACTTCTACATCCTCGGCTCCACCGGCAATGTTTACACTGTTACCCTAGCAGCCACCCCGTCATGCACGTGCCCTGACCGATCGAACCCATGCAAACACATTCTATTCATTCTTCTACGTGTATTAAACTTAACATTCGATGAAGCATGTGTGTGGCGCAGGTCGATTCGTCCCTGCGAACTGGCACGGTTTTTGGCCATGCCATCTGCTTCAGATGCTTTAGCAGGGCCACGTGCACGCGCAATGTTTCTGAGGTTACTTTCTGGTTCAAATCAGCAGGGAAGGGCATTGGCGGAGGTTACAGTGCTAAGGCAAGAAGGTGTAGTGTGCCCGGTTTGTTTAGATGAGATGACTGACGGTCAAGGAGTAAGGTTGGTTACATGTGGCACGTGTGGGAATTCGGTTCATGGAGAGTGCTTTGATAGGTGGAAAAGGAGCCGGGGTCGACGTGGGGTCAGCTGTGTTGTCTGCCGGGCCCGGTGGAGAGAAAGGAGGCAAGGGGAGAATTATGTGAACTTATCGGTTTATATTAGCGGGGAAGATGAGACTGTGCAAGAGATGGATGAACGGTTCTGCGTAGATTGATGATGCATTAATGAATTATTTAGGGATTTAGTTACTTCTTAGAATGTGTATGATTAATTTGATGTAACTGTAAATAATTTTCTAACTGGGAGTTACAATTTGTTCTTAGTTTGACATTGAATGAGAGATTAGATCACTGATGTAACCTCTTTGTAAAGATTTCATTTGTGTTATGATAATGCTATTTTCTAACAGACTTCTTAAAAGTAAGTTTGATCTCTAAATCTATCGTGCTACCGTTTGTTTATTCATTGCAACTTTTGTCACCTTTTTAAACAACTGCGTCTGCGTGTCAGTTGAATTTGAACCAAGCTATCAAGATCAAACGGATCTTGCACCCAGCTTCGGATATTGGAATTTCTGAAATTTTTTTATTTTCAAATTGTTGTTTTACCCAAAGAACAAAATGATAGGTATCGTGTACAAGTTAAATTGGCATCTATGGTAAAATACCTTGTTTTTATTTTCCATTTGACCAATTCAACAAAAGAGAGTGCTCAGCAAACGCAAAAATTCGCCTTCATATTTTTACACATGGTCCATGAGAACAGTAGAAAGTAGGTAATTGTTTCACGATTTATCCTCTCATAAAATTAACTACACAACCGCCTATCATTTTTGAATAATAAAAGAAAGGAGAAACAAGGAGACCCTTATTTATATTCCCAATTGTCATAACATGAACCGGTCACTCATCCCCTAGAGCAAGTTCCAAGGCAATATCATCCCTTTCCTGCGCAACAATAGAACAATGTTTAAATTCATTTCATAACTTCATGAGAAAAATAAGAGGGGAAAAGAGAGAGAGAGAGAGGCTTACAATAGGTCCTCTTGCAAAATATCTTCCAAATTGAAGCCAGTATACCTGAAAAAAGGATAGTTGACTACTAAATGCAAACCAATCATAAAAGAATGGCGCTTTAGTTGCCCCAATAACTTCAATTTGGTAGAGTACCGGTACTGGTCATTCATGGTATGGCGCTGGTATGTGTATCTGTCATTGATAAATTATATAAAAGAGTATTAATACTAACCTCATCTTCATCTTGAGTTTCTACTTCAACATCAGAACATGCAAAGCCAACACATAGTAATGCGTAACCCTGACCAAATAAAAAGTATTCATAATTATTTCAGAAAGAAATTGAAATTATCTCTTTACATGCCATGAGAAGACCAAAGTACCTTTTCCTTGAGCTCGGCAGATATACCTAGAGCTTCAGGTTGCCTAATTTGGCCAGATTTTATTCGTACTGCACAACTGGTACAGCAACCTGCCAATGGAAAGAAGAAGACAACTGATTAATAATGAAAACTACATACAAATAACATAATAATGTAAGAATTAACTTAAAATTTTGTCAAAAGAAAATAATAATTGAATAGAAGCAGAATCGGTGTGAGACAAATTACCGTGACGGCAGGAAAAGGGGAGTGTTATGTTTTGTGATTCGCCTGTGTGGAGTATGTATTGGTCCTGGAAATGTATTTTAAGAAAACAATAATGTAAAAAAGATAAATTTTGAGTAGAACAAATTACAGTATCAGTATTAGGAAAACATATCAAGGTAAATTGAGACCTGGTCTTCCATCTTAACATAAACAAGAAATGAACAGTAGATGGGGTCAGGTTGGACCCTTCGTGCAAGTAGGATTTGACCCCACCTGGTACCCTCTGTGCTGGTTCTGGTGATTGACTGGTACCACAGATACAGTTGCTCTTTCTGCTCTTTCTGGTCATTATTTGGCATTTATGTTTCAATTAGGCCTCAACGGTAAAGCTTGTAATCAACCAAGGCTAAAATCACACCTCAGGCACAACGAATTCATGAGTGACGCCACGCTGGCGGTCGTGCACGGTGACCCGGTGCGTGGGAACCGCACCTGAGGTACTGACAGTGGGTCCAGGCTCAAACACCTCCGCCGCTCTAAGGGACGCTCTCACTCCTTTCGAACCTGTTCTACTCGCTGTTCTACTCGCACTCGCATTATTCCGGCAGATATGCGCGGCTGCGGACAAATTGGAGAGGGAAAGCAGAGCATTCGCCATTTCCAATGTAACCTCTATTGAATCTGGGGATTCACGCAGCGCTCGCCATGTCAGCGTCGCTTGGCTATAGCTCAAACTTCCGGTGCTCTGGAGAAAATAATAGATAAGCTTTGCTTGTGGTCGGGCCACAATGATTTCGGATCCGGCTTCTGTAATAAACGATTCGGGTCGAACTTGAAACTGGACCTTTACTGGGCTATACATGGTTGTACCTCGAAGAATCAAATCCAATTTGGGCTTTGATTAGAGAGACGCAATGGACTGCAGAGGAATTTGTAGATGCGAACTTTTTTTTTTTTTTTTTTTTTATATATCATAGAAAGGGTGAAATTCTGGTTTGTAATCACTGCATCTATACCAGCTGTTTGGTACATCTTCAGTTTACAAAACACTTCATTCAACGATACAGGTACCCACTTTTAGGAAAAGATCAGGAAAATTTTGCAAATGATTTTGATACGTCCTATCTCGGAGAGAGTAGGCCGTATAGAAAAAGGATTTCCGGATTGGACTCGTCCTGTCTCAGGGTGGCAAGTTGAGATGAGAATCGAGTTTGGAACTCGAGGAGGTTTGGAGATATTCGGACTCTGATCTATGCGATATCTCTCTTAGTAAGAATTTCGACCCATGTTCAATGGGTCTTCTTGCCTTATATAGAATGTCCATAACCACTATGCCACGCGGTTATAGGAGATTGGACGGTTATATAAACCGTAACAGCAGTTATCCCACACAAAGGCGGTGTATGCTGAGTTCGAGCTGAGCCCACATTAATGAGGCTTTACATGGCTTTGTTGGGCCTTGTCTTGATGGTCCCTTGGCTTTTCATATTTATCCCGAGTTGGCCTCTCAAGGAGGTCCGAATCTCAGTTCTTTCATAGCCCGTGACAGATTAGTTGAGGGCCTTGTGAACATGGCCCTATCAGATTTATTCTTCTCAAACTTACTAACAATGTAATAAGAGCTCAAGTCACATACCAAAACATGGTGTTGGAAAATTGAACAATTAAAATGGAATAAATTTGGAAAACAAACAACAATTATCTTCCAGTCCATTAAAACTACCCACACCCCTTTAAGCTAATATTTACTACGATACCAAAAAAGAGTAAGAAACAAATTTTATAGTTCCAGTTTGCCACTTCCCACACTCCTATTCAGAAGCCGTACCATCCTGAGACACGCTAACATTGCCACCTTCGGTTTTCAAATCCCCAGCTGTATCCTCAGAGTTTTTTTTCCATTTTAATTTCTTCTGACTTGTTAGATTCTAACTCTTTCAAATCCAAACCATTACTGTTTTCATTGGCTGAGTTCAATTCATTTCCCCCCTCATTTTTCATCTCAGTATTCATATTCTCACTGTTTTCAGACTTAGGGTTTGTACCATTGTCAGAAACAGTGCCTTCTTCAACCTTAATTTCACTATTTGAGTTTTCATTAAGCCAGGTCCCACCAGCTTCCATCTCAGGAATCTTGTCGTCACGTAACTTACTTTCAGACTCGTCACTGCCACCCTCATTTTGCACTTCTACTACATTATTCTCTCCAGCTGTACTCTCATCATGCCGCACCTCCAGCTTATCAATTTCTCCATTTCCATTCTGATTATTTTCCTCATTGTGAACATCTCCAGTCATATTCTCATCAGTTTGCACCTCTGTTTTATCATTCTCTCCATTTTGAACATTGCTAATCCTATCCTCATCAGTTTGCACCTCCGGTTTATTATTCTCTCCATTTAAACCACCTCCATTCCCATTCACATTATTTTCTCCATTTTGGATATCTGTTGTATTCTCACTATTTTGTTCCTGAGGCTTATCATTCTCTCCATTTGAATCACTACCATTCCCATTCTCATAATTCTGAACCACCAGCTTATTATCCTCTTCAGTTGAGATTTCTATATTCCCGTTCTCATCGGTTCTCACCTTCATCTTATGATCCTCTCCATTTGAGAAATCTACAGTTGAATTGTCATCATTTGATCTTGAATTAACCTCACCAGCACTACCCTTTTTTTCATCAAATTCACCACTTTCTTCATTTATGGAGAAAGTGTTCTCCCCCTCACCACTATTTTCTCCATTATCAAACTGACCAGACACCCTTTTAATTTCAGCCTCCTGTTTTTCATCATTTGCATTCCCCCCTTCAGCATTCCGATTCTGATCAAAATTAACTTCTTCAACCCCTTCATCAATACTATTACTACCATCATTGCTGTTCTTATCATTCCCGTCATCCTGTCTCTGATCAGAATCATTGCTCACGACCACATTGGTAATTTCAGGGTCCTGATCAAAAGATGCACCCGCCCTCTCCTTGCGGCCCAAGAAAGCTCCCTCTCCACTTCCATCGTCAAGGATTTCAACATTTGATGCAAACTCTTTCTTCTTATCATATGTATGCTTCATTTGATAGAGAAGCCAACAGCCACACATATAATCAGGGTTGTTTGAAGGGTTCTTTTTATTTTAGAAAACCTATTTCTTGTGCCTCGGCTATTCGCGTGATGAAACATCATGGACCAACTTTCTGAAAAGTTAAGCAAAGTAATATGGTCATTGATCTTCTATTAACTTCTTTTAATTTGTATTTTTAATCATAACACACAAGGTAAAAGTTCCATGCTGTTCTGGTACGGTTAAACACTAATACGGATACTGGAAATTATACTGGTTTTTTTCTTATTCATGTTCTTATTTTTCAATTCTTGAATCTCAGTGTTCTAATTTGGGAATATTGGAGAATAGTTGAGGCTTTAATGAGCATAATTACCAAGTTCCAGGCAAAAAGAAACAAAAAGCAGTATCTTGATGGCCGTGGTATAAACAAGCTTGGTACTGTACTGGTACTGTTACTGGATTAGATTAGCAATACAATTTTCTCTTAGACAGATTGCAATGGAGAATATACTACCACCTATTGTACTGAGAATAGAAGTGCAGGGACCATATTGCATAGTAGCCAAGAGTCTAGAGCCATATGGCAATAATTTTTCCCCATTAAGAACCAACAAATTCCAATTATAACCATTTCCTATTATCCTATATAAGAAATTCAAGGCCTTACTGTTTTAATCCGAAATTCCAGTTCAAAGAATGTTTCTTAAGTTATCTACAAACCAGGAGTATTCACATTTAACACATGTGATGGGAAAAGATCTGGAAATATTTAACAGAATCCTCGATTTGGAAACTGAAAGAAAAGAAACTGAGTCAAGCGGGAAGATAAATCCTCAACTCTCTAAAACTGGATCTATTTGTGACCCAAAAGATCTAGAAACAAAACCCTGTCCTCGAATCTTCAAAGAAAAACGACACAATTAGTGCAGTACGTTATCCAAATAGCGAGAAATCACATAATGTAGCACGATAAACGCAGAGATTCAGGAGATACTGATAGAAAAGGAACATACCTGTCGATGAGTAGAACTGTAGAAGTGCGTACTGTTCTTGTTTCGGAAAGAGAGGGAGAGAGTACTGGATCAGAGACTGAGAGATTAAAGAGAGCAGCTCGTTTTCGAGGTTAGGGTATTTTTGTAAATAAACTACTCATTAGTCATTACCATATTAGGAAAATGAAAAAATAAGAAAATATAAGAGACACAGCCACAGGTCTATATGCTCGTACTGCCTCTGTACAAAAATTCTTGCCGATAAATGATTTAGTATTGAATGGCTGTTTATTTTGGGTCTAGATCCAAATCGATGAAAAAGGGTTTCGTTCCTATGTGTATTAGAATTTTGGTCAGGACACAAAAATAGTAAATCGAATTCAAATAACTAATCGGATTTAAATATATTAACTAATTGAATATTCGATAAAAAATTAATATTTTAACTTATACAATACTCTGATTTATAATTTATGATGCTCTAATTTATAATTCTAATTACTAATTATAATTCAAGAAATTTATTTTAATTTTAACTCTAAATTTAATTCGAATTACAAATCAGAAATCCAGAGGCAAAAAAACATCCAGGGAGAGGGAGGGGACAAAGTCGGTCAAGATAGATAGATCTCCATAAAAACTAAAAAATTTCAGGAGGCCACTGCACCACCTCCCCCCCCCCCCCCCCCCCCCCCCCCCCCGGCCTCGTGTGGGTCCGTCCCTGTTGGAGCCCGCATCGATTGTCTGATGCAGGTTGATAAACCATTTAACATGAGTAAAAATATATTTATGCACTAAACTTTATACTTTGTAGAATATTTTAGATAGATAAAAATATTTTGAATAGTCCAAAATATTTGGAAATAAATTTGTTGTTATTTGAATCTGTTATTCTGATTTCAACTATTGGTCTTTGTTGAAATTCAAACATGAAATACTTACTTTGTTGAGATTTGCACATGAAATATTTTGTTGTGATTCGCACATGAAATACTTTGTTGTTATTATGATTTCAACTATTCAGATGAAGTGATTTTCTACTCATCTAAAATAATAGTAAAAAAAATTGTAAATTTAAAGCTGCAAGTACATATTCATATGAAAATAGTGTTAAAAAGTTTAGATCGACTATTTGTACTTTACAAATGAAAATATTGTTTCAAACTACATATCAATGTGCAATATGCAGAATACCATTGCCTCTCTCAATAACTTAATAATACAAGTTAATAATAAAAATTTACATTTTTATTTTATTCATGATATGCATTTAAGCGTTGGAATTTACAAATTGATGAATTATTAATAAGAGGAGGGTTTAAATGCCTTTAGTTTTTGTGTCTCTATTATGTCTCTATTTTAAAACTTTAATAACTTAAAATTTAAAATTTAAATGTCAAATAAAAATTATTGAATATATGATCTATATCATTTTCCCTACTCACATGTTAAAGATCACAACATTTTTATATTGTTTTGATTAGCATTAAGAGCTTACAAAATTACTTTGATGGAGATCAATTATGTACGTTGGTTTTTTAATTTAATGATCCTCATACAATAACAAAATAAAAAGTGATAAGTTTTTATGTGGATGTTGAGAAAATAATACATATCACTTCTAACAGTTTATTTTGATATATAAATTATAAAAATTTGATTCTTTAAAAAATAATAATTGAAGACATAATAAAAACAAAAAATAAAGATATTTGAACTCTCTTCTTATATCAAAGCTTTATGATCAAAAGTTTGTAAACCAAATATTTAAGATTCCTTCTTAATTGATCAAATGTAGAAGTCCAGTTTTGTAAGGAAGATTCTCATACAAATATTAGATATACGAACAATACAAATGCATTTTAACTTTTATATTTTATCATCCATGTTCTGTTTTTTCAATTACAGTCATTCTTTGAACTTCTTCAGCCGGACAATTTATAGATCACAAAGTTCATTTATTTATTATTTTATTTTATTTTTGGTGATGAGAGAAGTAGGGATGTCAACAACACACAATATTTTAAGATGTTGCCGCATGAATCGCACATGCGAGATTGCGAGATCATATATATTTATAAAATAGAAGATCTAATAAGCATGTACCGCATATTCTAAACTTCAATTTTTAATTTGTTGTTAGGTGGCGTCCACCAGCTATAGTTAGCAGGTCAAATTATCAACACCTACTCCACCAGCTAATTGTAACGATCAAGGATTTGCAGACTTCATTTCTTTTCGTGTTAGAAATATAAAAGGGAACAATTTCATTGGTTTTAGGTAAATCTTTTTCTTTTTGAAATAAAAATAAGGGTCATGTCCTTATCTGTTGATTGGATGATGACGGTGAATACAATGTTGAATTGTGAAATAATAAGCAAATAAAAAGGAATGCCATCCAAAACTCAAGAAAATTAAGGATACAAAATAAAAAGTAACAAAAAAATCTATGAAAAAAAATGAAATGTGCAAATAAGTTGCTGAGAGTTCCATTCTTCCCAAACTAAACTTCCCGTACAAGTAGCTGCACATCCGATTTTTTTATTCATAGCATTAAAAAAAAGAAAAATAATAAAAAAGATAATTCATTTATAGCTTGTTCGGCAACATAGTAATTTTGTGGGAACGAGAATTTTTAATACGAGAATAAGAATTTCAATTTGTCAAAATCAAAATTATTTAACTCATGAGAAATTTCATAATACAGGTGTTCGATAAATGCATGGAAAATTTGTGAGGATGTTGATTTTTTTTTCTTTTTATAAAAAATGTAATACTAAAATTAAACTATATTAACTGTATTGATACTAATCACCGATTATGATCAATATAATTGTATATATCATATTCTCAAAATTTAAATGAGTGGACTATACAAAGTGATATCAGAGTGAACTGACCACACACTTAAAATTGATATTAGAGTGAACTGACCACACTGCAAAGTGATAAATGAGTGAATTGACCACACACTGAAAAGTGATATCAAAGTGAACTGACCATACTGCAAAGTGATAAATGAGTGAATTGACCACACACTAAAAAGACAAATAAGTGAGCTGACCACACACTGCAAAGTGATAAATGACCATACACTACAGAGTGACAAAAGAGTGATCATGACTACTTTCATTTAAAAAAAAATCAAAATTGTTTATATGTAGAGCTATTGCAGCAAATGCTTCTTCACATCTTTTATAGCAAAATAATGGATCATTATCTTCAATGGAAAATGAATAATAATGATGAGGATTATACAAATCTCATCATGCCACATATAGAGAGAAATATAATAGAACCAACTCCATATCATACTCCAATCCTAACTGGATTGATGTATGTAATGCAGTCTTAGATGATCATGAGTGTCGTTGTAAGCGAGAATTTCATATGGACACTTTTGATTTCTGTACATTTGTCAAGTTGTTAAGAGACAAAGAGTTGCTCCAGGATGGAGATATGTTGGTTGAAGAACAAATTGCAATGTTCTTATGCACTCTTGCTAAAAATGTAAGCAATTGCACCGTGCAAAACTAATTCCAATGGTCGGGTGACACATTAAGTCGTTATTTTCGCATTGTAATTAAGGCTATTATTTGACTATCTATAGAAATCATAATATCCCATCGACTTCATACGCCCCAACTTATCCAATCGAGAATAATATTTAACCCTTTCTTTAAAATAAGTTTAATTTTGCAAAATCATAATACCCCTAGATTTTGCAGGAATCTTAGATTCAATTTTAGTTGTTCGTATTACGATAAAGATCACGTATGAATTAAGCAGAATAGAAAAGTTACAACAAGAATAGCAATGCAATTGGTCAGTATTTTGGTAACTTTGTCTTCGAAGAAACGATGTATGACTGAAATTTTTATAAATAATCAAATTTTAAAAAATACTCTAGTTTTCAATAAAATTCCAAAAGTAACCAACCCGTTGGATAATTCAGTAGAAATTCTAAAGTGTCATTTCAGCTTTGTTTCGTCGTTCACAAAATCAGGAATTCATCTTGTAGAATGTGTCATCTATGACGGCTGCAACTGGCAATCCCCGACCTAGTTTGAACACATTGTTCAGTGACTTGGACCCATTTGTTATCATTATTCCCCATCGATGCTCTCCATTTATTGCTTGGTAAAGCTTCTATGGACATGAAAGCTCGCCTTCATCATTCGGGTGCCTCTTACTCACCTTATTAAGGTAATCGATTGCTTCTGGGCAACCAACTTCAAAGTTTTGAAACATCTCCTCTAACCTCCTAGGTTTCTAGTTGTTTACTCCAATTTTGAACCTATCACAAACCTATCTCCTTCGCCCTCACATGCTTGAAGAGGTTCTAGGTAACATGTTGAGAACACAAGCGATGCACACATTGATCGATAGACTCATCCCATCCGAAATGTGGATCCTGGAAGACCGATTTAATTCCCAAGTGTCTATCTAATATAACACAATAGAATCTGCCATTTTCAATGACTTCCAGCTGCAACCATCTCATAAAAAGAACCCAATTTTCTGCACTTTCTTTCTTCACAATCCAAAAGCCAATAAAAGCAATTGGTTTTCGACATCGTACGCATATGCCATTATCAACCTACCTTGATATTGTTCCAACATGAAACATGCATCAATACTAATCACTAGTATGAGACGATATCACCGCAATACATGGCCCATATGCCCATGCGGTTGCCTTGAAATGCCTTTTCAGTGAACCATCAATTGGGATCGAGGTCACATAATACTTGATTTCTGGATTGGTTCTCTTTATGGCTTCCAAGAGCGGATTAAGCAAGTTGTAAGAATTCTCCCAACTCCCAAACAAGCTCATGGCCTCTCCATAACTTGTTATAACTGGGAGTGACCTTTGAGTATGATGTATTGATGACATCTTAGATGTGATTGTCGCACACACATCCCTTCTCATGGTGTTATCAATGGCACAGACAACCATCTCTATTGTAAGCTGACAATGATCAGCACCTGACGATGATACTTTGCATGTAAGAGGGATTGCTTGCTTATGATAATCCAGGATTCTGAAAGACCGTGAGACTTCATTGCTAACATAAATTTGAACGTACTATCCTTTCACACAACAACAAAATGTTAAGGTTCGTTGTATTTCACCTTACACTCAAATTGTTCATGCGATGAAACTCATTGACTGCTACCCTTAGAGCCGCTTTCTACTCATTGATAAGGCTCAAATATATAGTGTTTTTTTCCCTATCTTTTGACTTAGAAAATGTCCAATAATCGAGTCCTAATATATTATTTTAGGCAGAATCAGATTACTTTTGCTATTTTCACATGATTTTGTAGAATTGCATATTTCTAGAGTTTTTAGGGATAAATCAGGCATAAAACGAGGAACTCTGGACAACAGGTCTACTGATTGTCTTTCCTCTACTACTGGTTGTATTTCATCTTCTTCTAGCATCTTTCACTAGTTATTTTTCATGTTCTACTGGTTGTTGTTCATCTTATTCTAGTTGTCTTTCATCTTCTTCTGGTTCTCTATCATTTCTACTAGTTGTCTTTCATATTTTAGTTGTCTATCATCTTCTAGTTTTCTTACATATTATATTAGTTGTTTTTCAACTTCCTCTAGTTGCCTTTTATCTTGTGCTGGGTATCTTTCTTGTTCTACTAGTTGTCTTCCATATTCTACTAGTTGTCTTTCATCTTCTACTATTTGTTTTTCATCTTCTTCTAGTTGTCATTCATCTTCTACTATTTGTGTTTCATTTTATACTAGTTGTCTTTCATCATCTACTGATTATCTTTCATGTTATACTAGTTGTCTTTCATCTACTTATAATTGTCTTTCATCTTCTACTTGTTGTGTTTCATGTTTTACTCGTTGTCTTTCATCCTATTCTACTTGTTGTTTTTTATATTCTACTTGTTGTCATTCATCTTCTACTGGTTGTCTTTCATCTTCTACTGGTTGTCTTTCATGTGCTACTATTTGTTTTTCATCTTCTTCTAGTTGTCTTTCATATTCTACTGGTTGTCTTAATATACTACTGGTTGTATTTTGTCATCTTCTAGTTGTCTTTCATCTTCTACTAATTGTTTTTAATGTTCAACTGCTTGTCTTTTATCTTATTCTAGTTATCTTTCATCTTCTACTGGTCATGTTTCATCTTCTTCTAGTTATCTTTCATATTCAATTAGTTGTTTTTTCATTTTCTTATAGTTGTCTTCATGCTGTGTTGGGTGTCTTCCATGTTCTAGTGGTTGTCTTTCATCTTCTAATTGTTGTCTTTCATCTTCATTTTCTACTGGTTGTCTTTTATCTTCAACTAGTTGTTTATCATCTTTTGCTGATTGCCTTTCATCTTCTTCTAGGTTTCTTTAATCTTGTACTAGGTGTCTTACATGTTCTACTAGTTGTCTTATATTTTCTTCTAGTTGTCTTCATCTTCTACTAGTTGTCTTTCATATTCTTCTAGTTGTATTTCATCTTCTACTGGTAGTCATTCATCTTCTGGTTGTCTTTCATGTTCTTCTAGTTGCCTTTCATCTTCTATTGGTTGTCTTTCGTGTTCTACTTGTTGTCATTCATGTTGTACTTGATGTCTTTCATCCTCCTCTGGTTGTCTTTCATCTTCTATTAGTTGTGATTTATCCTCTTCTATTTACCTATCATTTTGTACTGGTTGTCTTTCATGTTCTACTGGTTGTTTTTCATTTTCTACTTGTTGTCTTTAATCTTGTACTAGTTGTCTTTGAGCTTCTACTGTTTGCCTGTCATATTCTATTAGTTGTTATTCATCTTCATTTATTTGTCTTTCATTTCATATGGTTATCTTTCATCTTCTACTAGTTTTTTTTTTTTCATTTTCTTCTAGTTGTCTTTCATCTTCTAATTAAAGTCTTTCCATCTTCTTCTAGTTGTATTTCATCTTCTATTAATTGTGTTTCTTCTTCTTCTAGTTGTCTTTCGTGTTCTACAGGTTGTCTTTCATCTTCTTCTAGTTGTTTTTCATGTTCTACTGGTTGACTTTCATCTTCTTCTAGTTGTCTTTCATCTTGTTCTAGGTGTCTTTCATGTTGTACTGGTGGTCTTTCATTTTCTTCTAGTTGCCTATCATCTTCTACTAATTGTTTTTATCTTCTTCTGGTTGTCTTTCATCTTCTTCTAATTGTCTTTCATCTTCTGCTGGTTGTATTTCGTGTTATACTAGTTGTCTTTCATGTTCTACTGGTTGTCTTTCATCTTCTACAAGTTGTCTTTCATCTTCTTCTAGTTGTGTTTAATATTCTTCTAACTGTCTTTCATCTTGTACTGGTTGTCTTTGATATTTTACTAGTTGTCTTTCATCTTCTTCTGGTTGTCTGTCATCTTATACTGGTTGTCTTTCATGTTCTACTAGTTGTTTTTCATTTTCTATTTTCTTCTTCTTCTACTAGTTGTATTTCATATTCTGTTAGTTGTTTTTCATCTACTTCTATTTGTCTTTCATCTTGTCCTGGGTGTCTTTCATGTTCTACTAGTTGTCATTCATCTTCTTCTGGTAATCTTTCATATTCTACTGGTAATCTTTCATCTTCTATTGGTAATCTTTCATCTTCTACTAGTTGTCTTTCATCTTCCATTAGTTGTGTTTTTTCTTCTTCTAGTTGTCTTTTATGTTCTACTTGTTGTCTTTCATCTTCTTCTAGTTGTCTTTCATGTTCTGCTGGTTGTCTTTCATCTTTTTCTAGTTGTTTTTCATCTTCTTCTAGTTGTCTTTCATCTTCTACTAGTTGTGTTTCATCTTCTTCTAGTTGTCTTTCATCTTCTACTAGTTGTCTTTCATCTTCTACTAGTTGTTTTTCATTTTCTTCTAGTTGTCTTTCATGTTCTACTAGTTGTCTTTCAACTTTTACTGGTTGTCTTTCATCTTCTTCTAGTTGTCTTTCATCTTCTTCTATTTGTCTTTCATCTTGTACTGGTTGTTTTTCATATTTTATTAGTTGTCTTTCATGTTCTACTAGTTGTCTTTAATCTTCTACTAGTTGTCTTTCATATTCTATTAGTTGTTTTTCATCTTCTTCTATTTGTCTTTCATCTTGTACTGGTTGTTTTTCATATTATATTGGTTGTCTTTCATGTTATACTGGTTGTCTTTAATCTTGTACTAGTGGTCTTTCATATTCTATTAGTTGTTTTTCATCTTATTCTATCTGTTTTTCATCTTGTGCTGGGTGTATTTAATGTTCTATTGGTTTCTCTTTCATCTTTTTCTGGTTGTCTTTCATCTTCTACTGGTTGTCTTTCATCTTTTTCTAATTGTTTTTCCTGCTCTACTGGTTGTCTTTCATCATCTTCTAATTTTTTTCATTTTCTACTGGTTGTCTTTCATCTTCTTCTAGTTGTATTTAATCTTGTTCTAAGTGTTTTTCATGTTATACTGTTTGTCTTTCATTTTTTTCTAGTTGTCTATTGTCATCTACTAGTTGTTTTTCATCTTTTTCTAGTTATCTTTCATCTTCTACTGGTTGTCTTTCATCTTCTACTAGTTGTCTTTCATCTTCTTATAGTTGTCTTTCATTTTATACTGTTTGTCTTTAATGTTCTACTGGTTTGTCTTTCATCTTCTTTTGGTTGTCTTTCGTCTTCTACTGGTTGTTTTTCATATTTTCTAATTGTTTTCATGTTCTACTGGTTGTCTTTCATCATCTTCTAATTGTTTTTCATTTTCTACTAGTTGTCTTTCATCTTCCTCTAGTTGTATTAAATCTTGTTCTAAGTGTCTTTCATGTTATATTGGTTGACTTTCATTTTCTTCTAGTTATCTATCATCTACTACAAGTTGTTTTTCATATTCTTCTGGTTGTCTTTCCATCTTCTTCTAGTTGTCTTTTATGTTCTTTTAGTTGTTTTTCATTTTGTATTGTTTGTCTTTGATGTTCTACTGGTTTGTCTTTCATCTTCTTCTGGTTGACTTTCATGTTCTACTGGTTGTCTTTCAACTTCTACTACTTGTGTTTTATCTAAATCTAGTTGTGTGTTTCATCTACTACTGGTTGTCTTTCATCTTCTTCTAATTTTTTTTAATCTTGTATTGGTTGTCTTTTTATCTTCATCTTGTTGTCTATCATATTGTTTTAGTTGTCTTTCATCTAATACGGGTAGTATTTCATCTTCTTCTCGTTGTCTTTATTTACTAATTGTTTTTCATCTTCCACTTGTTCTTTATCTTCTTTTTATAGTTGCCTTTCATCTTGTGCTGGGTGTTTTTCAAGTTTTACTGGTCTTTCATCTTTTTCTGGATGTTTTTCATCTTCCACAGATCTTCATTCATTTTCTTCTCGTTGTCCTTCATTTTCGACTGATTGTATTTCATCTTCTACTGGTTGTCTTTCATCTTCTTATATTTATTTGTCTTTCATCTTGTACTAGGTGTCATCCATCTTCTTTTGGTTGTCATTCATCCTCTTCAAGTTATTTTTCATCTTCTATTGGTTGTATTTCATGTTCTATTAGTTGGTATTAACCTTCTTCTAGTTGTCATTCATTGTTCTACTGGTTGTCTTTCATCTTCTACATGTTGTCTTTCATCTTCTTCTAGTTGTCTTTCATATTGTATTAGTTGTTTTACATTTTATTCTAGTTGTCTTTCATCTTGTGCTTGGTGTTTTTCATGTTTTACTGGTCTTTCATCTTTTTCAGGATGTCTTTCATCTTCCACTAGTCTTTATTCATTTTCTTCTCTTTGTCTTTCATTTTCTACTTGTTGTCTTTCATCTTCTACTGGTTGTCTTTTTTCTTCTTCTAGTTGTATTTCTTCTTCTACATGTTGTCTTTCATCTTCTACTTGTCTTTAATCTTATACTAGGTGTCATTCGTGTTCTACCGGTTGCCTTTCATTGTCGTCTAGTTGTGTTTCATCTTGTTCTCGTTGTATATATAACCTTCTTCTGATTGTCTTTCATATTCTACTAGTTGTCTTTCATGATCTACTTGTTGTCTTTCATCTTCTTCTAGTTGTCTTTCCTTATAGTTGTCATTTATCTTTTACCGGTTGTCTTTCATATTCTATTAGATGTCTTTCATGTTCTACTATTTGTCTTTCATCTTCTTCTCGTTGTCTTTCATTTTCTTCTAGTTGTCTTTCATCTTCTACTCGTTGTGTTTCATCTTCTTGTAGTTGTCTTTCATCTTCTTCTAGTTGTCTTTCATCTTCTACTCGTTGTGTTTCATCTTCTTGTAGTTGTCTTTCATGTTCTACTAGTTGTCTTTCATGTTATGTTGGTTGTCTTTCATCTTCTTCTAGTTGTTTTTCATCTTCTACTAGTTGTCTTAAATGTTAATGCTCTACTAGTTGTCTTAATCTACTACTAGTTGTCTTTCATCTTCTTCTAGTTGTTTTTCATCTTCTACTAGTTGTTTTTATTCTTTTTCTGGTTGTCTTTCATCTTCTACAGGTTGTCTATAATGTTCTATTAGTTGTTTTGTATCTTCTTGTAGTTGTCTTTCACCTTCTTGTATTGTCTTTCATGTTCTACTAGTTGTGTTTCAATTTCTACGGGTTGTCTTTCACCTTCTTCTAGTTTTCTTTCATCTTGCACTGGATATCTTTCATGTTCTACTAGTTGTTTTTCATCTTCTTCTAGTTGTCTATCATATTCTACTGTTTGTATTTTCTTGTTTTATTGCTTGTCTTCTTCTTCTAGTGGTATTTCATCTTGTTCTAGTTGTGTTTCATCTTCTTCTAGTTGTCTTTCATCTTGTACTGGTTGTCTTTCATCTTTTAGGTGTTGTCTTCGATGTTCTATTAGTAGTTTTTCATCTTCTTCTAGTTGTCTTTTATTGTTCTACTGGTTGTCTTTCATCTTCTTCTGACCTTCTTTCATTTTCTTATGGTTGTCATTCATCTTGTACTGTGTCTTTCATCTTGTACTGTATCTTCTTCGTGCTTTATTTCATATTCTACTAATTGTTTTTCATCTTCTTCTAGTTGTCTTTCATCTCCTACTAGTTGTGTTTCATCTTCTTCATGTTGCCATTCATCTTCTACTGGTTATATCTTTCATGTTCTACTAGTTGTCTTTCATCTTCTTCTAATTCTTTTTTCATCTTGTACTGGTTGTCTTTCATCTTCTTCTAGTAATCTTTCATGTTCTACTTGTTGTTTCATGGTCCACTTGTTGTCTTTTTTTTTAGTTGTCATTCATCCTCTACTAGTTGTGTTTCATCTTCTTCTTGTTGTCTTTCATGTTATACTGATTGTTTTTCATCTTCTTCTAGTTGTCTTTTCATCTTGTACTGGTTGTTGTTGATGTTCTACTGGTTGATCTTTATCTAGTTATTTTTCTTTTTCAGCTGGTTGTCTTTCATGTTCTACAAGCTGTTTTTCATCTTCTTTTAGTTGTTTTTTATCTTCTTCTAATTGTCTTTTATTATTCTAC